>KE504146.1:0-46740 GCA_000344655.2 Fomitopsis schrenkii
GGCTCATAACCTGACGAGCAGGCTATCTTACGCAGTGTAGCGGGACGCTGTCTTACCTGGTTGGGTTGCTGTGAGGCTTGATGCACACAAAGTTGCTTGTAGGCGACTTGGGATTGAGCTACGCTACATGGGTCCTTATATACATGTAGGAGACCGTATGACTAAGCTACTGTATAGTACCAATCCCGATGCATGTGATTCTATCTACAATGCATGTGATACTCCTGTTACCCGGAGTGCCGGTGTGTGAATTCGGCTGCCTTATTAGGCGCTCTCTATTGTTCAACAGGGTAGGTGCAGGAGCCACCGTTGGCCTGGACGTTAGCGCAGGTAGCCTTGTCCTAGGGACCTCCTTCAGTATCCGGTTGTACAGCTGCGGAACAATTGCTGATACTCACAGACATCGTGGTTTGAAGGGTGTGGAGAGGTGGGTGGCGAGTGGCGAGTATGTGTTGGAAGTCGTGGACTGGGGGCTTCTAGATAACCGAGCTCCTCTTTTATAGTTTGTTCAACACATAGCAAAGGAGTAGAGTCTTGCGATGCATCGTTATGCATGCATCTTCACTGGCTACGGCGTCATCCAATGGTATCTAGTAGATTGGTCACGGAGGCCGGAACTGCGTCAGGAGAACGCGAGTGCCCGTTTGTGACATGTTGCCTCGCTGTGGTTGGCTCGGTCTGAATTAGGTCGCTCACCTCGATAGCCTTCAATGCTCGTGACGTCGCCCTCCCGTTTGGCGACAGACGATCGCCAGCGGGGAACGGAAATAAAAACGTTGTGGAAAGGTGCGATCTTCTCCAAAGTGATATGATGTAGTATCAGTGCACTACTGATATTCGTCCTGAATATTTGCAGCATGGTGCTTTCACGCGCACCGGTTTTCCTCGTGTTCATTGGTGCATTGTAATATTACGAGAAAAGGCCTGTGGACAATGCGCAGATCCCCTGCACGCATTTAGTGTGGACAGCGTTCAAGGCCCCGCTCCCTTCGGTATGCACGTCGTCTCGGGCAATTGGTACGGACAGGTCAGCAGGGGCCGTAACGACTCTCAGAGGCCATGGTGTCTTCCATGATAGCCATGTTACCCTTTGCTTGGTTGGATTGCCCGCTGCCACTGCAATGTCCATTCAGCCATGTTTCATACTGATTGCCACTGCTCTGAACATCGCTTCCAGGGCGTAGCAAAGGACTGTCGGTGCCTATATCGGGTCCTCACCTGGTCAGGATGATCCGTTCAGGAGGAAGGTCGGGCTTCGGGAGCCTTCGCAATCGCGCCAATGGCCAGTCGTGTTTTGGCTGATTTTACTCGGTGGTCGCTTCGTATTGGACGCCATGTCGATTATCTGCTCGAACTGGTCGAAGGTGGGGCCAATGAAATCCTCAGTATAACGTCGCGCCGAATCCGTGCAACGTAGCCAGGAAGAGTATAAGAGCAGACAGCAACTTGCTCTCAGCCCCAGTCAACGACTACATACCACATCTACTACAACACAATGTCTGTGAGTACTACATCCGCTCCCGTCGCAAACACCGAGGCGCGGAAGTGACTTGTGCATCTATAGGACAAGGCCACCTGCGCAAACGTCCAGGCTAACGGCGGTTCCTGCACCTACCCCGCGTGCGGTTGTGCTGAGCCCCCAAAGAGCAAGTAAACGCTTGCTGTGCTCGTCGATTGCCACATACTCTCCGGTAAGTATTCGGGCTGTTTAGACATCGCTGTGGTCAACGACACTGACACGACTCCCATGGTAGCTTCATCGAAGGCATCGGCAGTATATGGACGGCGTCGGTCGGAAATCTCGTAGCCCAGTCTCCACGCTGTAGACATGGTCAATTAGAGATTCATTGATAACTGGTCTGGCCATTGGAGTGATCAAAAAGCGATACTACAACATTACAGGTCGAATGGAATAGTTACTACGTCTCGTGGGGATGCACGACGAGCTTCACGCAGCTGACGCCCTTACGGAGTCTCTCCAGCGCTGCCGGGACGACCTCCAGACCTCCTAGCACGACCTCAACCGGAGTCGGCTGCATGCAACAGCATCAGCACATCGCATCGGTGTGGGCAAGAAGAACATCGGTAGCATGAGCACGAACGCACCTTGAGCGCGCCCTCTGTGAGCAGCTCCGTGAGCTTCGAGTACAGGCTCGCGCCCAGCTTGCGGTTCGGCGGGCAGTTCACGTCGCCGAACACGAAGAACGCCCGCTTCTCGGGCACCTTCTTCTCCGGCGCGATCGCGTCAGGCAGCACGGTCGCGAGTGCGCCACCCGGAGCGAGGAGGTCGTAACCCAGGTTCTGCGTCTCGGCCGCGCCCACGGCGTCATATATCGTCGTGAGGGGCTCGTCCGTGAAATGCCTGACCTCTCCGTAGAGCGCTGCAGGGGAGAGGTTGCGGTCAAGGACGTGCGTCGCGCCGACCGTCTTCAGGTAGTCGGCGTTGCGGAGGGACGCCGTCGTGATGATCGGGCTGAAGCCAGAGAGCTTGAGCAGCTGGATGGCTGAACTCGCGGTGAGCAGCTATTTTCGTGTGTGGAAGGGCGGATAACACCCACTGAGTTGGCCGACGGTGCTCGCCCCGCCGAAGACGACGGCAGGTTGCCCTGCGTACTTGCCGCGGCCGGCCTCCTCCCAGGGCGGAGTCAGGCTACACGTACCGCCAATGGCGTTCTCGCCGGAGTGGTACAGAGCCACCGCGGACGTCGCAAGCGCAAGCGGGATGGTGGCGGCCTGGTCGAAGGAGATGCTAGGAGGTATCTACGTGCACAGGGCTGTGGTCAGATGCGCCCTTCCGTCGAAGTTCTTACCTTGATACGTACCTTAGCAGTGGTGTCTTCGTGCGCAAGGGCGTATTGCTGGAAGCCGCCGGACCGCGCACTTGCTTCGGATTCCCTCAGCCTGCAATTGCATCCATGTAGCGGTGAGTGCCCTGGGCATACAACGAACTGGAGATTAGCTCACACCCTGTCGCCCTTCTTGAACCTGGTGACACCTTCGCCGACTTCCTCGACCGTGCCCGCAATGTCTTCGCCTAGGATGGCGGGGTACTGCTCGATGACGATGCCGAGAGCCTGGACCTCCCAGTCGAACGGAGCTATCCCCACTGATTGGACTTTGACCAGGAGCTCTCCTGGACCGGGCTTGTAGGTGGGTACAGACTCGAGGACGAAGGATCCCTGCTTCTCTGGCAGGCAAAGTGCTTTGTGTTCAGGCATGTTGAGAATGCGGCGTGTTCACTGTGATCGTATACTTGAATATGAAAGCTACTACCCGATCCCCAGTGTTTAAATAGGCGGTATGTTGCTGCGCCAGACGTGGCAGTTCTCCGACAATCCAGCCACCTGGCAGGTATCCGTTAGTCTCGGGGAACGTTGAAGCGTTACAAAGCTGTAGGGGGCCGGTCTGCCTCGTCATTGCGTTCCGCTGCTGTAAGGTCGGCGACCTGCGCAGGCCGTTGATAGTTGATGGTATGAGACTGCGGGCAGTCGGCACTAGCGTTGAGCGTGGGCGCCTGAACTTGCTCTAGATATTGCGAACTTCGCGGCTCGAGGGCCACCGCTGGTGATTGAGGGCGAATAATACACATCGTAGTCCTTCACGTCCCATTGTCAAATGCTATTCTGGTACGACGACAGTGAAGGCTCGCCTGGAGTAGTGCTGAAAACCGCCTAACTTGCAAGGGAGGTAGGCGATGTACGGACTTGGAGGGCGGGCGTCGATGTTGGCCCCACGCTTGGCCGTAGGCTGGAGGTAGTGAATGCCCATGGTGAGAGAATCTGTGTTCCGCAGGGCTAGTGACAGGCACGGCATCAAGAGCATGGCTGACCACGACTCTCACACCTACTATGTAGGCTTGGCATGCGGCGCTGAGCCCCAAACTATGATACGGACTCGTTAGTTCCGAGTCGTACATGATCTGCGGGTATGACCGCAAGCTCACGACTGGGCCAACGAATCTGGATGGCTGGGGCTTAGGCATCATGGAGCCGTCGACTCTAGCTGTGTTGCATGTGCCTTGATGGTCTGGTGCCAGTGTCGGGTTCAATAGACGTCAATACAATCCGAGTGACATTCGAAATCATCGTCTGCGTGTAAGGAGAGAACGTGCGACGTCGTTGCGCTGGCGGTGAGAGCTCGGCGCTGGCGCCATCTCAATGCTCCTATATGCTCTTAGAACAGCCTGAGAGAGCGTAGGGGTTATGGCAGAGCCACTAGCCAGTTCCGCCAATGGCAGGTCGATAGCTCATCGACGCATGCTCATTGCCCGCGGGATATCATCTCACATATTCCGTCCAACGGTGACCTCACAGTACCGTATAACACACCCGCGCTACTGGACGTCTCTTCACAGCCGTCGTTTTTGCTTTCGCGCCGTGGCCAGCTCCTCCAGACGTTTCCGCTTGTCTTTGGCAGGGAATTGCGCGTAGGTAGGCGTGTTCTGTGAGCCGTTGGGTGTCGCTTCCGGTTGGTCTGCACTGTTGGATGGCCCTGCCACAGGGGCCTCCGGATTGTGTACAGGGAGTACGCTGTGAAAGTGTCAAAAGCTGCAGCAGCACGGGCGATAGAATCTCGGCTCACGACTCCTCCTCAGCATCGGACTCGAGAGTAGTCCCGGATGGCCCTGGGTCCTGTTGAGGCTCTGCGCTGCCTCTACGCGCATATGCGTTAGATATACGATGGCGCAATAGTCGCAGTGACCATGACTTACGGCTGTGACAGAGGCGATGACTCCGGAGTGAAGGCAATCCGCCGCTTTTTGCCCTTCGGTGTTATGGGCGGATCTTGGTTGACTGCTGGCGGTGTACCCGGTGGTTGTGCATTACCAGGCACATCAGGCTCTGGTTCAGGTGAGGTTGCGAGTGGATTGTCGGATGCGGTATGAACTGATCTGCAGACACTCATCAGTCGCTTTGAAAGGCGTCATTCCCGATTGCAAGGCATGCCTAACGTCATCCTCAGGCGGGTTGTCGTCGATGAATTCTTCCTCTAATTCCTCATCACTTGTGTCTGCTTGCCTGCGCAAGTCCATCTTCGCCCAGGCCTTTGCGACGTCGAGGAGGTCGTCCCATTGCTGAGACGCGGTGTACTGGACGAACTCGATCTCGTCGCGCGGACAGACAGACCGGCATTGCGGGCACGTAACGGCTTCCTCCCCCGGGGCTACCCGGGATATGCAGGACTGGCAGAATGTGTGTTCGCAGGGCATGCTGCGAAGCGTTAATACTGATGGACTCTTCGGCAAGCCTTTGCGAGACACCTACCTCACGGATTTGTTCACTTCAAGGGTGTCCATGCAAATGGGACACTCCTCCTTCTCTTCGATAGACACGGACAGAACAATGTCATGGAAACGGCGGAGCAGCTGTACATGCGTTACGTCGCGGTGCGACACAGCGATATGAGCAGCACCTACTTTCCTCATACGATATGCTGAGTCTCCTACGAGGAATTCACTCTCGTCCTCCAGTTCGGCGACATCCTTCTTGACTTCACGAGCCCGGAGCTACACACCAGCAATACCGTTCGGTAAACGTTCGTACTACAACACAAGCTACATACCTTCGCAATTGTCTTGCGATCCTTCCGTTTTGCCTAGAGTAGGTGTTGGGTGGAGCAATGAACACGTCAGCCCGAACAGTACAACATGCCAACCACTTCACTGGCATACCTTTTCTAGCAACTCGACCTGATTGTTCAGTCGCCTCACTTCGCCCTGTAGCTTTGCTACAGTGGGGCCAGCCTTCTTCCCTCGCTTTGGCTGGATCGACGCGTCCTCCGCCTGCTCGATAGCGTCGAGCCTCCGCTCCAGCTCGGCGTTTCGCTTTCGCAAGTCGGCGAGCTCCCGGTGCATGGAACGGACGCCATGCAAGGCCTTCGAAAGGTGCACCTAGAGAAGAAGCGCAAGACGTCTCAATTCACTTGGATTCGGTCATCTGCCAGCTTTAGGTTGACTCAGGACTGGCGGGGTAACAACTCATGGACACACCTCGACGCTAGGCTCCGCATTGCCGTCCGTCACTGGTGCTGAAGCTTCCTCAGTGGCATGATTGCCATTGTCCTCTTCTCTTACGTTGCTGGACCTTGTACGCATTGCGATATCGAGCAGCCGATAGTTGGATTGCTGGTGGGAGGTGACACGAATACTGATATGTAGACAAATGAAAGTACTGTAGCCTGCAGGCGACGGGCGTGGAACTCGAGCACAGTTGTAAGTCAGGTGACCGCTTCTGTTGCTCTAGGTTCCTCCAACGAATCGGTCCTCACCCCGATGCCCCCACCATAGCCTGCCTGCCGTATTACCTAGTAGTATGTCAGGACCGCGTCTTAGCACCATTTGCGTTTGCTTGTTGCGGTATATAAATGCAGAGTTCATCATCATCATCCAACGAATCGGTACAAACACGCTCCTCGGTACTGTCGCTTTTCACTCAAGGGAAGCCTGACGTTCTATGTGCTCAAGCAAAGTCGATGTGTGGCACGAAAGGTCTCTGACTACCTCACGAGTCTAACAAGTTACAATGCCCCATAGTCCTTGCAATTCAAGTTCATGCCGCATCCCCTATGCCTCTCCGAACTGCGCCTTGATCTCCGCCACGTATCCCTCTAGCGCCGTCGACTGGATGTCTGACAGTGAAGCGTGTTCTCCTGGTCCCATGCGACACCAACGCCGTCCGCAAATACATAGTTGTACTTGAGCCAGATGTTGCTAGGATCGTCTGCCAACTGCTTCCTCAGCGTGGCTACGACTTGAAGCTCCCTCTTGAACTTGATGCCCGATGCTTGCGCCCAACACGTCAGCCACCCACCTCTACGCAGAAGTCTGCGAGGAAAAGGTAGCTCATGAAGAGCCCGGTATAGAGACGATGGTCCGGTATAAGTAGAGACGATGGTCCGGTGCGTGCTGTTCTAGGCGTAGCATCTCGTCGAACAGCTCCTGCGAGCTGCCCTTGCCGATTGCGTTGTAGTCTACGCCAAACTGCCAGGGGAAGTAGCTCAGAACCCCCGCTTCAAGCACGGCCTGCATGACGCGCACCTAGATGCTCGGCTGCATGCCGTAGCCCCTGCACTGGATGACCACGTCGTATCTCTTGAAGACGGCCGCAAGCACGCTGACAGGGCCGTTCACGAAATTGCTGCGCTCAAAGTCCACGCCTAGCAAACAAACGCAGGTGCGCGTTGCTCCTCTGCTTCGCAGGGTCTCCGGTGGTGATGGACGACGAGCGCAGGAGTACGGAGACCTTGCCGCCTTCGCATTTGAGAAGCTGGAGAGGGCCTCTAGCACCGCGGTACCCAATTCTCCGGCGCCGACTACGAGCATGGTGGGTTGCCCGCAATCATTTGCAGGATATGGCGGAACTGTTCGGATTGGCGAGGTCCTGTTCAGTTCCGAGGGGGGCTCACGGTGCAGCTTGATAATTTCTAGTCCGACAGAGCTGCCCCTCGCTATGGACAGCGGTAAGCATCACAGATAGCGGCCTGGGCGTGCACAATACAGTGACGAGCAGTCGGAGAGGTGGAGGGGCCTGTGTGAGTAAAACTACACCGCACGAAGGCCAATGGTGCATTATTATTGATTGCCAAGGCATTGCTGGTATGGTTCCCATCGATTAGTGGTCAGATCATCACGTTGTGGTTAAATCCAAAACCGTGGAGACGGGGGCTCGACTCCCCCTGGGAACATTATTTTGTTGCACTCCTGGGCTCCATCCTTCAAGGTCAATACGGACGCGTACCGTGTCATTTGTGGACTGCGGGATCCATCTTCAATATCAGTGAGAGCGAACCTACATATAGCATCATTCTGCAGACTACCGCGTTCCATCGAATTAAGCGCGGACCCAGTGTATTGCTATAAATACGCATCAGGAGAACGGGTGTCTCGCAGTTATGCGCGTTACTCGCAGACAGCCGTATCCGAGTAAGTTCTCGCAGGAGCTCGCTCCAGAGAATTGCTTCTCGGCGCCGAGACTGGAGCCTCGGGCAGCCTCGGACGTCAAATTAAGACGCCTCCCGTGTGGCACATCACAATCCGAAATCTTCAAGATCGCGCTTTCCGCCCACTGAGCTTGAGAATGCCGTTTACACCCTTGCTCAGGGCCCACTACAGTAGTATAGTTACTGAATATGAGAGGGGGAGTTTCGTCTGGTTTTGAGCATAAATTGACCGTGCTTATATTATTCCACAAGCCCTTGTAATTGTGTCAGTTGTCTAGTATAGCCACGGCATTACAACATACTATTTGCTTTCTAAGTCGAGAGCAAGTGGACCCACATTTTGTACAGGTCTGCGGCGAGAGCATCCCCGGGGTTGGAAAATGCTCCGATCTTCGTGACAAATCCGGCAAGTGCACAGATGCTGCTTCTGTGAGTATATAGGATATTGTTCATGGTGGTGGCTTCAGTGTCGTGCACCGTGCACCGTGCATATGTGGCGCAAGATCTGTCTGAGATCGTTTTTGTGTGAGCCGTTACTGTGCCGTTGATCACATAAGCTCTCGATCCTCCTGTCATCGGCAAAGCATCTGAATTGGGCTCCCCAGAGAAATTTTCTTGGCGCCGAGTCAGAATCTCCTGTACGAGCTCTCCAGAGATTCCTCTTCTGGGCCGAGTTTAATTCTCTCACAGTAGCGCATTCGAGCCCTCACAGTTTCGAGGAAACCCTGATGCGGGCTACAATACTCTGCTCATACTAAAAAAACGAATCGTACTGCTATGTGAGTGTTCCCCTAGAATACGTCAACCAAGCCACGTCTGGGGGATGCGACTGCCACTGGTTTGCTAGTGATGTCGAACACATTACCTCGCTCATACGCTACGAGATCGCCGCCATCCTCATCCATCCACCCTTGGATATCCAACAGCTTCTCGAGGTTCGTGGTCACAAGCGCCTGGGCCTTCTCCCTTGTGATCCTCCCGTTAGTCTCCAAAGCAGCCTGTAATCACGGCTCAGAAGCATCCGGGTATGGACAGAGCAAGAGACGTACCCAGGCGACGTCGAACCTGGCATTTACGGGTTGCCACGCGTCACGACATCCGATTGCTACGGTGACGCCAGCATTCAGAAGTACCGTGAGCGAGGTCTCGTTCGTGAGAGGCGGCCCCGCCAAACTGAAGAAGCCGATTCAGCGTACAGCGACAACGAAGCGAAGAAGATGAACGTACATCCTACGGTCGTCCCATACTTGCGGGAAAGGCCGCGCAGGCTCGAGAATAACACCGGCCTTGGCTTCAGCTAGATACCAGCCTGATAAGTCGATTCTTATACCAAGGCGGGTAACTCACCAATCTCATCGGCGATGAGGTGAGCTTCCGTCGCACGGAAGAACACCATCCTCACGAACGAGCCCCTTGCTTGCTCGACCTCGATCTTCAGCTTCAACAAGACAGCCATGATATCTGCGCTCGCGACATCGATAACCAACGGTACTGTGCCCTAAGTATTGACCGTCAACTTCATGAATCACCCGCTGAGCCATCATTCTTACCTGAGCGGCTCGCTTGAACCAGTACCCAGTTTCCGTATCATCCGGCTCGCCGTTGAGCAGTAGGCGTCGTAGAATCGCGATTTGCGTACTGACACTCGCTTGTCCGACAGATGCAGATGGTGCGGTGCGGCTGATGACGACGTGCAGTGCTGTGACCTCCTTGATGATAGCACCCCGTTCGAGGGCATGTGCTGAACCTGTACGGAAGGTCACAGACAGCCCCGCAATGAACGCCGGTGAGGTGAAGTAAGTCGTCTTCTCCAGAGAAGATGTCGCGTACGTGACGCCCGCACGGTGCGCCAGCCTATGCCACTGCTGGTTAGACTATGAGACGAGCAGGCTTCAGGACGGTGACTCACAAGGCATTCCGCGTGCCGAATTTCAGCGCGTCAGCGGTACGCACGAGTCCGCCCTTGTCGCCGAGGATTGAAGGCGGGTCCCCATGCAGAGGGTCAAAGAGCGATCCATCTCCGGTCGACGACTCGAGCATGATCTCTTCAAGCCCCAGCGGCGAACCGAAGGTCATGATGCTAGGAGTGATGGCTCCTCCGTGCAAGTCAAGTTCGACTTCCGCATTCACACCTCCCAGGCAATGCTTCCCGATACAAGTAATGCGCCCGCCATCGATCACAACATCTGACGATTCTCCTGACGCAAGGAGGGTCTTGAGGCCGTCCACCGCGTCTGGGTCCCTTATTGTCACCTCTCCGACGTTCCTCAACAGTACTCGCCCTCGGAATTGCTTGGCCGCAAGAGGAGGTAGCCCGTCCCACTTGATCGCCTCCTCTCGTTCCTTGTCCCAATTCGGCACGTACGGTTCTTCTTGGAATTCGCGAGTGTCTTTGCCTTTTCCGATAATTATCCCGTCCTCGTCGGCGCCGACCTGCAAGATACCGTCAATCCAAACTTTACGAGGTGTCGCACCAAGTTGGAGAGGGTGAGAGTCCCAGACGATGACGTCGGCGTCAGCTCCTTCTTGCAGGATGCCAATACGATGCGACATTCCCGCAGCTCTCGCAGGTACGACAGTCACGGACATCAAGGCGAGATGCGTTGGAAGACCTAGAAAATGCGAGGTCGATACAACGCATGCGTACCGAGACACCTCTCTCACCCCAGTAGTGCGCTTGCTGCGCCTCATAAATCAGGTAGCGGCTGTTCAAAATCGGATGATCGGACTATAACAGTATGTCAGATGCGACACGACACTGCGATACAGCATCCTCACCTTCATGACAACAGGTATGCCGTTATCTGCAAGTACTCGAGGGGCGAAGCCAGAACCGCGGAAAGATTCACGCTTGTAGCGGTGGACCTCCGCAAACATGGCAACTGTCGGTGTGCCGCCCCAGCTGTTTCGAACATCAATACAGGCCCACTGACGGGGCATAACAGGTCGCGCACTCACGTTTGCTTCAGCAAATTAGGCACAAGCCAGGCTTCGGACGCATGGTGGAAGGATGCAATTGGGAACTCAAACTCGTTGGTGAGCTATTCGATCTGGCATTCAGCATACTACTGGCATTGTGGACGTGTATTGAGCAGTACGTACCCTGACCATACTATCGAGGTCAACTTCCTCGTAGCAATGCGTAGAGATCTAGACAGCGTGAGATGTCTGACAATTGCAGGCATGCAAGTGTCGCGCACCTTGACTCGACCTCTGAGTACGTCTACTAGTGCCTCCCACTGGTAACTTTCCGGGTAGTCCTGCCCCTTCAGTTCGTCCCATAGTCTTGCCTCTGCTTTGGCACAATAGGCATCCTGGGACAGCTTGACCTTTCGCGCTTCATTGTAGGCCCACCGGTAGGACCACATGGAGTCCATGCGGTTGCCGTATGCAGCCAGACTTTCACCGCATGCTTGCCTGCGCAATATACAAGTTAGCTCCGTGGTAGACGGACCAACAGATGTGTGCTACTTCAGGTGACGCCAACGAAGCGAATGCTCAGAATTAGAGGTCCCATTTAAGCTGTGTGGAGGCTCGAGGACCATGGAAGAGGGCGTTCGATCCAACGTCGTGCGCAGCTTGAACATGAATGCTTGTCCGGCTGTAATGCGACTCAGGCGCACTCGCGAAACAATGTGGTGAGCATGCATACCGATGGCATTGCCGCTACCAGGAAGGACCTGAACCGAGGTCACACCACCGGCAATAGCGAGTTGGAATGCATCATCGTGTGTGTTGAATCCGTCGATGCTCCTTAGCCATGGTAAAATAGGGCCATGCTCAGAGTTCACATCCTGAGCGCCATGGAGGTCGGGCGAGCTCGACACCCCAACATGAGAGTGCAAGTCCACTGAGGAAGATCCATTCAAACTGTGAATAGCGAACACTAGCGCGAGAGGAACATGCGCACCAAGACCTGGCGTGACCCAACTCCCCTTCGCGTCGATGACTGTTACCTCCCGCCTGCGAGCGTACAAAGCCTCTGGAATGTACCCAATGCCTTTCACCACACCCTTGTCAAGAAAAACATCTCCGTATACAATCTCTGTACCGTTCCGTGCACCCGTCCAGATCCTCGCGTTCTTGATGAGAGTCGGCTTGGTTCCCGGCTCAAACCTGTCGGATTCTTCACGAGCAAGGAAGTTCGCTGGAGGCCCAGGAGTCTCGCGTAATGATGCACACTGGGACAGTATGGCCTCAGCATTGAACGGGACATGGTGAGCGTGTTGAGGCGTCGCGGAGTGTTCAAGGAAGTTGTTACACGTGAGGACCGTCGCAGTCGCCACGGCAGTACAGAGCGCCAAGAGCAGCGTCCCAGGCACCGACGGACGGCGGCGGGCGTCGGGGGCACTCGACGAGCCCAGTTCTTCGTACGCCAATTTGTTGGCCATGGTGGATGTCAGCGGGAACGCAGGCTGGGGAGAACTGCGCCCCTTGTATGCGAGCAAACACGCCGGCGGCAACTCAACTCGAGGATGGACGTACCGAGGCGGCGAGGTTCCTCACGCATATATCGGCGGTTCCTGCCCGCGTGCTTTCCACGCCGGCACGCAGGGGTACGGTAGGCTTGTTGGTTTTCACCTCCGCGGCAGTTTCATATCGTGATCTCGGGAGGTTCGCACAATTGAAGCTGCGCTCGTCTTTTGCGTCGGTTGAAGTCGACGATGACATGTATACGTCAGACGAAGAGGAAGCTGCTGGACCTCTACACCATTCCTACTCCCAATAATGCAGCACCACTCTTTATCGCTCTGCCACGAGCAGCATACAGACTAATCGCGACGCAGCTGAGCAAGAATCCTGTGAACCTATAGACGACCAGGGATCCGTAGCCGACGGAGCTGGTGAATGCCGCAAACGTGCAATACTGCTGAGATGCATACCTGAAGAACGCAACTCGAGACAACGATCGCTCCTCCAGGGTGGTCCGTGAAGACGCAAAGATGGACCGAAGCACTGCGGGTGTTACTGGGATACGGCTGCTCCGTTTTCCGGGAGGGGGCGGCTGGCCGGGGTAGTCACCGAGATTGACATTGGATGGCGTCGCGGTCACTGAAGAAGAGGATGATAGACTGCTCATAGCTCCAGGCAGGGCCCGACCCGCAGTACTCGACGGTGCGGTGGTGGTGGTCGCAACGCAAGCCGCGCAATGATGGAAAGTGCTGCGACCGGTGGACTGTCGCCGTTCATCTCACGCGAGGTACTCCCACAACAAGGTCTATACGGTCTATGCTACGACATGCAATTCAAACATAAAGGGTATAAGTGATGGCTATGCATAGCAGTCTAGAAACATGATGCAGATGGTACATGGAATGTGAAGGGGGCTGGGATACGATACACAATGGTCGTGAGCAGTGCGGTACGGAGAGTGCGAGGCCTTGTCCGTGCTGACTGAATATGCGAAGTCGGATGATGGTGTAGACGTAATGCCAATAAGAACATATAAGTACGGTCAAACAAGCGACATTAAAGGAAGAACTCGTATATGTTGCATGCAAGCCTCGTGAATGGATCATGATACAGGCTCCTTCACCTCCATTGGCGTCAAGGAGTTCGAGCGCTGGAAGAACCAGACGTTGCGCAAGGATCTCCGTGATATGGTGCCCGAGCCATCTGGTTGAGGGTGGTGCGAGGGACTATCTCGCAGGCGAGTAGATGGCGCAAATAGCGATCGCCGTCGGGTTGGGGAAGATCCGCTAGCAGCCTCTCTCCGGGAATCCGGGGTGGCCGGGGAAGGAGGAGACGAAACCGAGGACTGTAGCATCGGCTCCTCAGGGGTCCGCATCAGGAATGTCGCTCGGCCGTCGACGGACGCACGGCTCAAGAGCGGAGGCGGGCCCTCATCTCCAGGGACGTCGGGCGAGCTCTGTACTCGGCGCCGAAGCGAGCCTTTCCTCCACCATTGCGTGATCCCAGCTGGCGGCGGCATTTGGGCTTCTATCTCGAGCTCTTTTGGCGGCGGCTGTGGCGGAGTCGCTGATTGGTGGCTAGAAGTCGAGGAGGGTGAAGACGGGCGTGATTGGAAGAAATACTTGACGTTGTCAACCATTGACTTGGTGCGCTTAGGTCGCCAATCTTCACCCAGCGTCGTTAGGACGTCGGAAGGACGGAGCGTCGCGTCTTGGTCACCGAGAATGGGTCCAACAACATCGACAGGGCTAGGCAAGATGGAGGATGCCGTAGAAGAGCATTGCGAAGGCGGTAGAGGCGAGTCTGAGATGGCAGTGGGGCTCTGTGTTGTCTGGCCCTCGATTTCCGCTTCCGAATCGACCTTCGTCAGATTGGATGGTACAGTGGGTACCAGCGAAGGTAGAGGTTTCTTGTTCTTTTTGTGAGGCGTCGCCTTCGTAGCACCAGGTAAGGTACTGAGTCGCCTGTGTCCAAAGTCTGACTCGTGGTCCTTGCCCCCATCAAGAGACATCCTCTTGCTCGGCACCATGTCGTACCTCCGCTTCGCAGTCAAGCCCATGGCGTTCGAGAGGCTCAACCCTGAGTTTGATCGCGACATATGTGAGAGCGGCCTCTTGAATAAGTCCTCGTGCTTCATCGTTGCATTGGAGCGAGCAGCGAGGCACTGCTCAGAAAAGACATCGTGAAGTCCGTGATCGACCTGGTGTCGAACCTGAGCTGAAGGGCGAGGGATGCGTGTAGAGGGGTCGAGGGTCATAGGTGAGAAGAACGCCTTGACGGACGCCGTTGACGAGCGCCGGCTCAGCGCAGCAAACGATGCCATCTGAGCCTGCTGCTCTTGACGGAAGGAGATGCTGTCTATGCGCGAAGGCGGTCTAGATTTGAGCTCCGGTCTGGCTCTAGTCAACGTTGGTTCGTTCCACTGATCCTTAGCTTGGCGTTCGAGCTCAGAGTCCGACTGGATGGTCGGCAGCGGCCCAGACGAACATTCAAGCGGGCCGTCGTCTATCGGAGGGCTCTGCGCTGTGTCATCGAACAACATGCTTGACGGAGGCTCACTAGTCCACGCCACGTCATGGTTCAGCGCGTCCTGGATGGCGCTGACCCAGATGGCCTTCTCTGGCTGACAAGCCGCGGCGAGCTGGATGTGATGACCGTGGCCACAGAGATGAAACGAAAACGGCAGTGACGCTGTCAACAGAATTATTAGCACCCAGTGCATTATTCAATATGGGGACACTGACATTCATCCCCTTCAAAGTCAAACAAGTCGAAGCCACCAAGCGAGAACCAGTATCGCGGCTCGTAGACCTTCCCATTCTTGAGTATCTTGACCAGGACGATGTATCCACCCGAGTAGAGAAACGCCCCAAAGTACTTGGCACGCATGGATCCAGCGCTAACCATATGAACCGCCGACGGATGGTGAACGACGTCCAGTGCGCCCGCTAGCCGGACAGCCCCGAGGGATGCAACAAAATCTGGTGTAAGGTCCTGAGCCCGACCCGTCGGCGAGGTAGGCCTGATGGACGCTGCGGAAGTGGAGCCATGGCCATCCTTCGAGGAGCCCACGATTGGATGTGTAAACACCATACGGGACGAGATGAGCGACGAGCGCACGAGCCGTGCTTGTGTCTCACTTGCCCGGTTGACGAGGCTCACGACTAGTCTCATCGTCTCGCCCGCGCGTTCCACGACGTCGCTCCCGTCTTGGACGATGGTATGGAAGTTCCGTGTAAACACGGGCCGAGGTGAGCGTGTGCTGGGATCGACTGCGCTCTGCGTCCGTGCCCGCTTCGTCTTGAGCTGGTCAATGAGCAACGGATATTTGCAGACCCGCTGCACAGGCTTGATGAGGTAGTCGAGGAGCCTGAGCCGTGTCGCCTGTGGTGAATGCTGCCGTGACAGGACGCTATGCTCTTGACCAGACCTCGAGCGCACATGGTCTCCACCAGCAGACTCCGCGCGGTTGGCGGACACCTGGGAAAAATCTGCATGCGAGGGAGAGAAAGGTAGGGTCAATGACGAGGTTGAATGCCGTCGCTTCTTCCGAGTGCCTTCGGCGGCCGGAGGATGCATCGGAGATACTGTCGCGGAAGTCGGTATGTTGGAGATGCCATCGAAGCCGTGACCATCCGAACGGGACTCGGATCCAGGGCTCGCGATATCGAACTGGTGGGCTATGAGCAAAGAGCACCGCTGTTCATATGCATCCCACTCGAGCGGGTAGCTCTCTTGGACGGTGCGTATGAGGTTCACAGCTTCGTTGTGTCCAGAACAGAACTCCTCGTAGACGGTGAACGACAGGGACTACAGCACGGCCATGCTCAGCACGCCGCATATAGTCACATCCTAGGAAGGACATACCTCGGCCACAAACTTCTCCGCCACAACCGCAACGGCCTGGTCAATCGTCGGTAGAGCGGCCGCTTCCGACTCATCAAACTTAACATCCGTCTCCTCCCTGCGTTCCCCGATCTCGAATGCCCGCCCAAACCCAAACCCTGCCGTCGCTTCCCGAAGCTCGCCCACAAACCTATCATGGAATGCTAGGAGCTCGTGTGCATTTCTACAGATCGCCGCGACATCTTTCTCCCCGAGGATTGGCCGTCGGGCGGGGAGGTATGCGGGTTTGCGGGCGTGGTGGGGCTGCGAGCGGGGCTGCGCGGGTCTGGAAGCTTCATGTCCCGAGGCAGATTCCTCTTTCATACTCTCCTCCGTATCGTGGAGGGCACCATCTGCGCGCTTCTTATGCCTGTGCTTTCCACCGTCCTGCCTCTTCGTGTTCTCCTTCTCGCAGCTTTTACCCTTGTGCTTCTCCTTATGCTTCTCCTTATCCTTGTGCCGCTCCCCGCTCTTTTCACGCCGTTTATCCTTGTCTGCTGCATATGTGGATTGTTCGGTAACGTCGTGATGTGAGCTAGCTGACGTAGATGGGGACGGATGCGGCAGGAGGAACGACGAGCGCGAAGGGATGCCCCGGGCGAGTCCGAGCGACGGTATAGAAATTGTTGGCGAAGAGGATGCTCCGGGCGACGCCGTGGACAAGATTGGGAGCTGCTCCAAGTACACCTGCATGCGATAGCGGTATCAGCACTTCGACATTAAGCCAGCACGAACGCTCGCGAGATGGAGCGTGCGGAGATGAAGCCCATACCACCGCAGGGCATGTGAAAGCGCGCGACGCGGGCAAGTGATCGCTCGAACAAGAGTCACGGGGGGCCCCGCGCGGGGAAGCAGAAGATCTGGGGAAGAGAAACAAGAGAAACACGCACAAAAACCAGCGCACGCAGATCCATGAGGTACCCTGCCTCCGTCGCAAGCAACTCCATCAGCGCATGGTACTTCCTCATCGCCGTCCTCAGCCTCTCGACTTCTGCTTCGCTCATAACCGCCTTCGTAGCCTCTTCCTTCTCTTTCCACCCCTCACCTTCCGTCTCTGAAGGACTTGATTGTGGGACTTGCGGCAGGGAAGATGCGATGGGGATCGGGGGCCTCTCGAGATCCAGTGCCATCCGCGGCACCCTCTCCACCAGGTCGCCCACTAGCATATCTCGGCTACTCCGACTGCTCCTGCTGCTCCTCCGCGAGAGTCTCCGGATCAGCCTGACCGGTACGCTCGAGCCCTCCTCTTCCTCATCTCCCTCTCCGTCGCTTCCCTCCGCGTCGCCCAGGTGGAAGAGCTTCCTGCTGCTTTGTCTCCTGACGCGGAGCCCAGAACGTACCGCCCGGAGCGGGCTTCCAGCGACGCGCCCCGTATTCCCCGCAGTTGAGCTAGATGCCGTACCCCTGGCTGAATCACTAGACTCCAGCCGCGAGAGACTGGGTGGCAAGGACATCCGCCGTTTCTCCTTGTCCTCATCGGCCAGGAGGGCAAGCGGCTTCGGATGGCGGCCGCGGAGAGGGGGCGTAGACTCCGTAACAGTCGTTGAGGACGCAAGGGAAGAAGATGACGGGACCGGCCTTGCACGGGACGGTGAGCGCGAATGACGCGCACCGGTCAGAGCCGCGAGGGTGGTTGCACGCGCGCGACTGTGGCTGCGGCTCTTGCTCCTGTCCTTCGAGCTTCGACTTGCACTCCTCGGCGAGCACATCTCGAGGGAATACTTGGGTGGTGGAGTCGGCGGGGTAGACGTCCATGTAGGAGGCGGGGCAAGATGGGCGTTGCCCGTCGCATTGGAGACTGTTGACTCGGCATCCATCGACACAGGTATGGGGACAGCAAATGAGGCTGAGGCCGATCCTCCGCAGGTGATGTAGTCGTTCACTTCCGACTCCCCAGAGGTTGCATGGCTCTCCGAGCTGCTGTCTTCTGACGCATACACACCTTCCCCAAAAGCAAGACTGCCCCGCGGCCGCTCGCCCACGATGGCCGCGACGCCCGGAGTTAACCTAGGCGATGCTATGATCGGCGTAAGCGGAACGAACGGCAGGGCTGCGCTCGGTGTCTTCCTCGGCGCACGTACGGTCCCAGTCGCTGTGGCGGTGGACATGCTGATGCTTGCGCTGGCGTGCGGGCCGGGCGAAGGAGGGGCCTCACGCAGTGAGTGCTGTTGCCAGTGCTGGTTCTGTGTGCCATAGAAGAGGCTCAACGCCGAGGACGCACGACTGAGGGGAGGTGTAACTGATGTGCCATGTGAAGAGAGATTGAGAGGGGAGTTGAAGAATTCTGGCTTACTCGGGCGGCGCGCGAGGAGGGAAGGGCGGGGCGAAGACGCGCTGTGCCTGCCGGGGTGCTTGAATGGGCTGTTGGAAGCCGAGCGAGGTGATGAGGGTGGCGAGCAAGAGATGGAGGAGACCACCTCCATGGGGTGGGGAGGTCAAACGGGCGTGGGCGGAACGCGTCGTAGTGAGATGGGCGTAGGTGGGGATATGAACGTGCGGGATGGGGACACGGCTCGCTTCTGTTGGAAGTAGGGACGGAGGAAGATCTGGGGAAAGTAGAATCTGTACGCGAAATAGAAACAGAGGTACCCAGAGGTGGGAGTGGAGATGAACGGGCGTGCGCTGGGATGGCTGCAGTGCGGGGTTGTTTGGTGCGGTTGATAGAGGTCACTTTCATGAGAGAAACGCGACGGCAGCAATGGAAGCGGGCGTACCGGCACTGACCCGAAAATACTAGATAGAATGTTGAGACAGGCAGCGAAGGAAATCTGTCAGCCGGGAGATTCAGATAGAGGCTGGCTGTGTGTGATTGAGGCGTGGTAGATATTCTGCCGGGAGAGGCAGGAAGGGGCGCAACAGAAATAGAGGGAGCGTGCGGACCGCTGGGAGGGTCGAAGAAGCGGGGAAAGGGCGCGACGACGCGGCGGGGTGTCTGAACCTAGTAGCAAGCTGCCAGAGGCTGCCAGCCCAGGCGGCTGGCACGGCTTGGAGTGATGGCGTCACCGTTTACGATGTCAATTGCACAAGGGGCAGTCTGAACTGATACACGCAGAGACAGGGACCGCAGAGCAGATCTAGACAAAAGCCTTTGTCAAATAGCCGCCAGAAGTAGCAGTTAGATGTGCATGAAAGTAAGTAGTGCGCTTGGGCGACGCGGTGGCCGAGTCGCCTCGGACTGTCTGCCGCGACACGTTCGTCCGACGCGGCGCGGTTGCCAGCACCTCCGGGCCTAACCGCACGAGAAGTCCGCCATCGGCAGCCAATCACACGCGTCCCCCCCACTCTCCATATGCCGCCATCATCTAAACCTGCTTGTGAGCGCTCCTAAGTCATGACCGCAGTGGTTCCGCCTCGCAGCCGCCATACTCAATACACAGCACAGAAAATGGTGGCCGCCGTGGCATTCGCCCCCGCACGTCCCCCGCTCGCGTCCGAGAAAGAGAGCGTCGCTAGGCGGGATGGCGGAGGCACTCTACCAGGGACAGGCACTCACGCTGACGCCACTTTTGACGCGTTCGACGCCCGCGAGACGATCACACTCATGTCACACTCTTCACACCGGACCGGTGGAGCGCCCATATGCTGCCAAGACACAACGCTCCGGATCCCGAAGAAGCCACAACCCACTAACTATATTCGGCCACTCCTCCACCGCTGAAGTTCGTTCTCTCCTGTGGCGCCGCAACTCGACGAGATGAGCCGCACCTTTGTTGTTGAACCGCACCTCGGTCTGTTGTATGTACCCTCCTCAACTTCCGCCATCACACAATAGACAATGTTTATCAAGATAGCGCAACGTCTTCGAATGCCGTATTGGTCCCGATTAATGTTCGTTACGTCTTCGCATAAAGCATGTTTCCAGCATGACCACCCCTCTTCAGACTCCCCGGCTCTCTACCAACCCATCTGCCGTGTCTTAAGCTCTTGCAGTCTCGACCGCGATGACTTCACTCTCGCACAAGCGACGCTACCAGATGCTTCCCATGCTCTTTGCTCGTTGCACCTATCTTGCATCGCGCACTTGTCCGCTGCCTCGAGGTTGCGCCAGGAGCCACTTAGCAGGGCTACAAGTCATCGCATTGCCAGGATCAGAACGGTAAGCATCGATGAAACTTTGATGTACGCTGATAGTATGCTTCAGAATAGCTCTATCATGTTCGCCGTTAGTGCAGCATACATAACAGACTCCGTCCGATGCCACACAGCCAGGCATGAACGAACAGTGGTCCCACAAGCTAGTTCTGTTCTCTCCAATGCAATAGGCATATAACACCGCGGAGTATCAAGAGCCATGCGATTCTGCACCCGGATCATCCAACGGCAACAACATCGAGGATGGAGACATCACACAAGACCGTATCTACGGAGGAACGTTCGACGTCTATTCGCGCCAACGTGCCCATCGTCCCCACTTCGGCCCTCTACTGAACTCCCTTCGCGCTGCTTCTCATCAGACTCCCACATGTGTGCCTGCGTTCTCAATTCGCCTAGCTCCGCTCTTCTGCTTCGCCCTTTGGTCAGCCCGCGATCTCAGCGTGGTCATCTGGGCCTCGCGTCTGCCTCTTGGTTATCTGCGTCTGGTGTCGCGTGTCGCGTCAAGATCGCGCTCACCACGATTTCGTGCATTCGGCTGCCTCGTGCTGTGTTTCCCCGGCGCGGAGTCTCCCCCATGTAGCCATTGCCAGCATGGGACATTGGATGAGCCACACAGCTCATGAACATGGCATCGTTAAAGAGCCTGAGTTTCGACCCACATGCTCTTCACCATTCCCCATCACTTTGCCACGGCTGCCATTCGTAGAGCCATCTGACCGAGCACTCCTTGATATTGATTTTGCAATAATTGGAATGCCAGGTGTCTTGCGTGGCTACGTTCAAACCGCGTGAAGACACTCGGATCGCCCTACCCGCAGCCAACCGCGCTACCCAGCAGTAGCCTTCCATACACACGACGCCGGAGCGACGGGCACTTACTTCCCTCGTGCCTGCTATTTTCGGCCCACTGAGGATCACCATCCGACTCGCGTTTGAGAACCACTCATGTACGTCCTTCCCCGCCTTCGTATCCGCTCGTTCATAGTCATCGAACTCGCGCTCGCCATATAGGTGCACTATGCCGATCAGTGGTCACTGCGCGAAGCATTGCAGCAACGTGACTTGTTCGTGACCCTGAAGTGTATGGTAAGTTCCACTTTTACACCACACTACAGCTCCCAGGACGTGCTCCACCTCTTGATCATTCAAGCCTAGATACCCCTCGTAATAGACATGTCGAACCGAGCAAAGTCGGCGGACATAGTCGTCAAGTAGAAGGCGGCCGTGGAACCTTCGCACACACCGTCCGCACAAATAGCTCGCCGGCGGCGGACTCGCGCGCGTTGTGTTCCCGACCTTCGACTCACAGCGCTGCCCCGAGGGACCGAAGAGACTCCCGCTCTCGAGCCGCTTCACACAAGTGAGTCGGACTTGATAGTGGCCGGGACTCTTACAGGAGTTTGGTTGCCGTGGACTGGTTCCCACCTCAGCGTCGACGACAATAGCATGACGGCACTTATTTTGGAGTCATTGTTCTCAGTGAGCTGGCGGCCGTTGCGGAGACTTGGAGCATACCAATGAGCCTTCACACGCGACCGTAGCGTGAAGCCTATGTTCGGCGTCCGCGTCAACCCGTGCTTATCTCGTGTCGGTGCGTGCCTATGTCTTAAATACTGCAATTCGTCATGGGAGTTTAAGGCCGTGTTCCCACCGTTTGCGTCCAGTCCCACCCATCCTTACCATGACATCGCACGCATGTAGGTTCGACACGAACCCCACGCGCTCGTGCCGAAACTACGTGCGCACGATGTTACTGCCCGGCACGTCGACTGGCGAACAAGACTCCTAAGGCGAATTTGCTAACAGACGTCCATTCCCATCATACTGAATTCAGTCCCTGCTTCATTGTCAGACACAATCGACCATCAATGACATCGCTGCATGCTTGCTCAAATTCAGAGCCCGAGGACGTCGAAGACCGCGTGCCGCGGATGCTCAGCGCTCGGCGTTACGGCTCAACACATAGTGCCCCTCGTCCTAGCAAACAGCCTCAGGTGACTCCACGGCGTGGTGCACGGACTCAATTTGTTCCTGACGACAGCGTCAGCATGCGCCACTCGATGCAGGCTCAGGTGGGCCCAGGAACGATCCGCGGTGTGGGGAAACTCCATCCTCGACGAGTCGGCGACGCATGCGGGGTAGCGGCGATGTACATAGGGCGCCCTCGGAGATCTTCCACGGACATGTCACAATGAGGGGATTTTCCAATCCTATGTACTGCTAGGTAGTGGGCGAGTGTGACTGCCACGCGGGTGACACCTAGGATGGGAACCAGGAAGTTGCAGAGGGGGCGATGCACACAGATCTGAAGAGTAGGGTTCAAAGAAGGTGTCCATGTATAGTGATTTCAGAGCCTGAGCACAAGAGCACAGGAGACATTGTCTTCGAGTAGTCATATACCGTGTCGGCGCCCTAGTAGCGCTGTATGCATCGCGAAGCAAGACGTTAAAGTTCATCATGCGCTTTCGTTTGAGTTCGATATAACAACAAGTAGACCCTGGATGGCGTTGTTACTGCTGCATTATTGAAGGTTCCTTGACTCATGTGCCTACTCAGCCACGTAATATATAGGTAGGGTTGTCTGACGGTCGCGAACTGATGTATCATCTATGTATCGCGAAGGACCGCTACGAACCGCTGAACCTAATGGCAGAGACCGGAACCTGAAGGACATGAATGAGCGACGGTGGTTAAGCTCTCGGGAAGTACCCGTGCAAGGGGGCGGACATTCGGTGTAGAAGGAAACGGGTTGCACTCATTTAGGCTACGTTGTGACCCATCTCCGCAAGGTAGAACCTCGGAAACATTGGAGCGATTGCAGTGCAGAATGGCACTTGGAGAGTGGTGCAGAGGTTAACTGGGGGCGATCCAACAGGATCTTCTTGCAGGTCAAAGTGACTGGTACTGCACCTCGTGGTTTGGAGTCCGTATATACTGAGTCGTTGATACGAGCCTGACGTGAGTGGCAGAACAAGCCGCAAGATCGCCGGTTTGGTCTGAAGATCGGAAAAGAGAAGAATGAAATAAAGTTCGCTTCGCCATGTGTATAGCAACGCATATCCACGGTTGCAGTATCCCGTAGACAAGAAGGCCCTTTCTAAACGATCTGCATCAGGTAGTGTACATCGGAGAAGGAGAGTTCAACGTATTACGCGCCAAGAGTCAAGGAATGGTTTGTGCACATCCTATAGGGTGTTCAATTGCGCAACCGCATGCAGTGCAGCATTGATAGAAGTAGATTCAATATCGCTCGTAAATGTGATCTAGGCGGCGACAGTGAGACACGCTGAGTGCCTGAAAATGAAAGCGGTACTGTATACGTACCCAGATTATTCGGCGTCACACTGGTGGTCCTCCATATTTGCGTTCAGGACGCGGTTCGTTTGTAAATCCATACATGGGTTTTGCATTGTCGACCCGGATGGACAGCCTGTCAATACAATGCGTCGCTGTCATCGGCTCTCGGAGAGAAGATGATATTTTGGTCTTCAGCTCGCCGGCGACGGCTTTGCTCCTTGTCCAGAAATTGGCGGAGTGCAACGATGTTCGCGCCGGTGAAGACTCGATGGAGTCCCCGCGTCCGCGAATCATAATCCTAGCAACGCGATGAGTTCAGGGTCAACACGGGGGTTTACCAAAAGCCAACAACTAACTCGTGCGGGAACTCACCATCGAGGGTTCATCTGAGAACCGCTCTACGCCCGCTCTCTTGAGAGCGGGGATGCCAGAAGCATTGAGATGCTCAAGCTTGTTAAGCTTGCGCACCAGAAAATGCATGGAATCGAGCGTAAGGCGTCTGCATTGGCAAATATGCAAGCGCTGGAGCGACTCCGCGTGTTCCGCAAGGAAGAACAGCGCATTATCTGTCAGGTATGGAAGTCCAGAGGCAGCCAGGCGTTGCAGCTGTGGAAGGGTACCCAGCTCAAGGACGGATAGGTCTGTGAGGGAGGAACAGTCTAGGCGGAGATTAGAGACAGTGTCTGGTAATTGAAGAAGGCTTCCTTACAATTGACGTCCACGGACCTTAGCTTCGTACAATGGCGAACGATGCTGACAACACCACTATCCGTGAGCCCGTCGACGTATGACATTGCCAGTACATGAAGATGTTGGAGATTGGAGACCGCCTCCGCCGAGGCATCGGTCAATCGTGTGCATGCGGATATACTCAGGTGCTGAAGTCTCGGAGCGTAGGCGACGACACCTGCGATCGCCGCATCCGTGAGGCGCGAGCAATGGCTGATGTCGAGAAATCGAAGGTGGCCAAGTTTGTGTCCTGACGAGAAGATGAGGGGTGGTAGTGTCTCTAGCCACGTTGGCGGCCTGGACTCGTCGGTCCACGGGGACTCTTCAGGAGGAGGAAAAGACGCAAGTGTTGCAAGGCTCGAGGGTCGATCTGGAGGGCCGATAGGGACATAAGGGAAGCCTTTGTCGGTGAGATGCACACAGTTGGACAGCTTCAAACGTTGCAAGTTCGTCGCAAACGTCCAGATATCTCGAACAGACAGTGAGGTGAGGAGGTGCAAGTCCGAGATCTCGAGTTCGCGCAGGTTCGTGAGGGAGCGTGCCAGCGCGGAGACGGAGGGGTCAGTGAGGGTAGACAGCCCATTGAGGCGTACAACCTCGAGCTCCGTCGCTATGCTTGCTACCTCCAGTATCGCAACGTCCGTGATGAGGGTACAACCAGAGATATCCAACTCTATGAGGTAGTGGGCACTGCGAGCGAGTAGTACGACCGTACGATCGCTGAGATCCGGCACCCCGGTGAGGCAGATAGATTCCAGGTTGGGACACCAAGGAATTATATGGGCTAGATCATCGTCAATGATGGCGTCTTCATCGTTCTGGATGACAGTCAGCTCCGTCACGTCGTAACACGACTGCTGAGTGAGAGGCAGGCGGTTGACGAAGCTCATCGGTCTCCGGTATACTCCAGCGAAGCCACAGCAATCGGTCGGTCGTACAAAGGGGCTAATGACATTCTCAATAAGCAGTGTCGAGTTGAGCGCGAGCAATTACTCACCAGATAATCTGCAATGGTTCGTCTGCACTGGCACGCCAGTATTTCCTACTACGAGGTCTTGTTAGCTCGTTTCAGACGTAAACACGAATGGTAGATTGCAAGACAAAGGGAGACCGAACTGCGGTGTCCAGAGTTCCGGGCATGAGCAGGGGCCGCCGAAAGTAGTGCTGCAGTCACGGTACGTTACCCGGCTCCCAAGGCAGAACAACTGATTCAGTCGTACTTGTGGAACGCAAAGTCATGATCCCGGTCCATTGTCTGAATCAAGGGAAGGAGTCAGTAGAAAGGCGCAGCAACGCCTCGTGTATTGCACAGGCTTGCTATTGGATGCAAGGTCGCAAGCTTGAGCATGGGATGGTCGTCCAAAATGAAGGCGTCGAGGAAAAATACACTGAGCGGGAGTCGAACCCGCGCCGCTTGCTTCAGACGATGATGGAAGGCAAGCATGATACCGTTTCACCATCAGTGTCATGTTAAAGTCAAAAGAATAAACAGTGTGTAGGTTAACGGCGGTGCGTTCACCAAGCCCATCAATCTCACTGCCCAAGTGGTCGTCTTGTTCACCATCATCCCGCACACCGAAGCCCCACGGCAGAATGTCTGTGCTTCTCGAAACGTCGCTGGGGGACCTTGTTATTGATCTTGAGACTGAGGCTTGCCCTAAAACGTGCGAAAATTTTCTGAAATTATGCAAGGTTTACTACTATAATCTCAATGCTTTCTTCAATGGTGAGTCGCGAAACGTACCCACGTCGCAGGACCTCACATATAGGCAGTATCGAAGGACTTTCTGGCCCAGGCTGGGGACCCTATAGCTACGGGGACGGGAGGCGAGTCTATATGGTCTCTGATTGCCTCACAGCAAGGGAAAGAAGAACCTCGCTACTTCACTCCCGAGTTTGTGCCGCGCCTGAAACACAAGGCAAAGGGCACTGTGTCTATGGCGGTCGCCCCATCCATCGAGGGTCAAAGTCAAGGTGGCTGTGGTAGCCAGTTCTTCGTCACGCTCGCAGATGAGATAGAATACCTGGACGGGAAGCATGCGGTCTTTGGGCACGTTGTCGAGGGGCTGGACACGCTGGACAAGCTGAATGATGTCTTCGTTGACCAGGAGGGACGACCACTCAAGGATGTGCGGATACGGCATGTAGAGATTCTAGGTGCGCATTGTCCTGCAGACATGGGCGTCCTTGTGGCTCACTATTGTACGCCCAGACGACCCGTATCCGGACCCTTCAGGCTTGGTGGTACCCGCGTCAATACCAACGCGCCCACCAGACAACTCCACGCGTATCGCGGAAGACGAAGACCCGTTGGCTACGCTCCCAGAAGAGGAAGCTGAGGCAGAAAGGCGAGCTCAGGCTGCCCGTGCGTCGGCGCTGACGCTCGAGATGGTTGGAGACCTACCCTTTGCCAATGTGCGGCCCCCGGAGAACGTCCTCTTCGTATGCAAGCTGAACCCAGCTACCCGAGACGAGGACTTGGAGCTCATCTTCTCTCGCTTCGGCTCAATCATGAGCTGTCAAGTGATCCGGGACAAAAAAACCGGAGACTCGCTTCAGTACGCATTCATAGAGTTTGACAAGCGAGAAGATGCCGAACAGGTGCGTGGAGTCATCTCTTGCAGGGTGCGCCATACCTGACAGTCACAGGCGTACTTCAAGATGCAGAATGTACTCATTGACGAGCGGCGTATTTGGGTCGATTTGTGAGTAATATGTAGAACGCCACGTATGACGCGGTCGGACTCATTGCGTTCCATACAGCTCTCAATCGGTGGCCCGACTGAATGGAGGGTGGTCGAACAATCCCAAAACGGGGCCACGTCCCGTACGTGGCGAACGTGGGCATGGTGGTGTCGGCTTTGGAGGGCACGACGAATTGGAAGCTACTCGGCGATACAGGGAGGGCTTGGGGCACCAAAGCTCCCACTACGGGATGGTGTTCGACGTTGCTGATGACCGGTCCAGCAAGCGCCGAGGCAACAGCCAGGAAGAAGGGCTTCGGAGGCATCATTCCAGAGAACCGCGCAGGCGGTCACGGTCCCCAAAGGGACGCGATAGCGAGCGTGACAGGGGGCACCGCAGAAGCCGCAGTAGGGACCGGCAGTCGCGAGAGCGGTATGAACGCGATCGGCGACGATGAAATGGAGGCGGCGTCTGCAACCTCGTTAACGCCTCGTTGGTGACATCTCGCTAGTGACAGCTCTGCACCTCCGTCCCCCGCCTTGTGGGCACTGTTACACGCGTAACGGTTGCCACGGCGTTCACTTGCGCACATGTCATATCAAATTCGATCAGACACGAATCGCTCTCTTGCCGTCATCAACACACAGATCCCCGCAACTACTGCCGCTTTCGTGCGCAGGTTGGTATATAAGTAGCGGCTCCTCTCACCGCACCCTCATCATCCTATATAATCGCTTCTCCATGTCATCCGCGATGACCTGCCAGTACTCTTGCTATTCCCCCGCCCCAACCCCTACAACGATGACCTCGAGCTGTTTCAACTTCGACGACGCCGACGTCGTTCTGCGTTCTGCAGCGCCACATGCAACCGAATTTCGCGTCCATAAATCCCTCCTCTCTGCCGCATCTCCCTTCTTCAAGCACATGTTCGCGCTGCCGCAGACACCGCGCACCCACGTCGAGGTCCCCGTCATTGATGTGTCCGAACCGAGGACCATCCTGGAGACACTCCTTCGATACATCTACCCCACGTCGAGGCCAACCATCGACACTCTGGACGAGTTAACTCCCGTTCTCGAAGCCGCTACCAAGTACGACATTGTCAGCGTTGTAGACATCCTCCGGAAACAACTCGTTGCCCCTGAATTTGCAAACGCCACGCCTACCCGTGTGTACGCGATTGCATGCCGGTTCGATCTAGAGCAGGAGGCGAAGGTGGCATCGCGCTACACTCTCAGCGTCAACGTCCTTGATTGTCCCCTCCACGACGACCTAAAGCACATCACTGCCTACGCATACCATCGCCTGCTGGATCTTCACCGGAAACGCGCGAAGGCAGCCCAGGAGCTGCTCCAGTTGTCGGAGGACGTCAAGTGCATGCAGTGCAACGGAGCGCGCTATCACGCGTTTTTGCCGCCCAAGTGGTGGGCAGACTTCCACGAGAGGGCGAAACAGGAGTTGGCCGTCCGTCCAACGACGGACATCGTCTTCTCTATGCCATTCCTGGCGCAGTCGGCACAAGCGGGCTGCGAGCGGTGCGCTGGTAGCATCCTCGATGCCCATCCGTTCCTGGACCAGCTGAAGAAGAGTATTGACAACTTGCCATCCACGATATGATGACGACCCCTTCATGACGGATCCATTATGATAGTGGACATACCTTCGTTTTGGACTTGTCGCATTCTCTCGGACGTCTCCCTTCGCACTCTACCGTATACCCCCAGCAGTATGACCAACGAGTTTTGTTGATCTATCCGTCTATAGTAATCAGCTTTTCGTGCCTGTATACAAATTGTATTCTATCCGAAATCATCGAAGGTTGGCCGATTGAATGTTCGACCAATTTCTCACCTCATGATGGTGAATATATGCATAGATCATGATAAGACGTCGAAGCTCGAGTCACGGTGCAGGTACACCGAATAGCCTTTTGGTCGGATGCGGTCGAGGGCGCGATAGCCCGACTCGCCCTTGTGCGGACAACGTTCAGGTCTCTTCAGAACCACCACCATGGCCACACCCCAGCTGGCCGCATTCAAGGTCCCAGCGATCGAGAATGAGCCTATGGTGAGCAGAATCTTGGATGTTCACATTGTATAAGTGGATTGATGCAAATTGCCTCCGTTCCCTCAGAGGAGCTATGCTCCCGGCTCCAAAGAGCGCAAGGATCTCGAAGACGCATTGAAACAGATGCAGAAGGAACTGCCCTTCGAGGTGCCTTGCGTGGTCAACGGGAAACCGGTGAGTGTTTTGATTCTGTTGTCGAGATGGATGTACGTGTTTAATCGAGCGGTTTGATCGATGCTAGGTCAAGACCGGGAAGCTCGCTCAGCAGCCTATCCCGAGCAACCACGCGAAGCATCTCTGCAGCTATCATGAAGCAGACCAAGCCACTGTTGCTGCGGCCATAGACGGTGCTCTAGCAGCCAAGGCGGAATGGGAGTCCATGCCGTGGAACGATCGTGCTGCCATCTTCCTCAAGGCCGCTGATCTCGTCAGCGGCAAGTATCGCTACCAGCTGATCGCTGCGACGATGCTGGGGCAGGGCAAGAACGCGTGGCAAGCCGAGATCGACGCCGCCGCAGAGGTGCGTACACACGACTCGGATGTGTGGGCCCCAGCATGCTCAGTGATCCGCCGTTAGTTCTCCGACTTCCTGCGTTTCGGCGTGAAGTACGTCGAGGAGCTGTATGCTCAGCAGCCTGCGAAGAACAGTGCCGGGGGCTGGAAGTGAGTCTGCGCCGTGATCCTGTCATTCGCCACCGGGTCTTACGCTATGCGGTCCCCAGCCGGGTTGAGTACCGCGCTCTCGAGGGGTTCGTCCTCGCGGTTTCACCATTCAACTTTACCGCAATTGGCGGCAATCTTTCAGGAGGTGCGCACATCGATGATCGTGATGCCAACCGATAATTGAAAAACGTTCCCCGCATAGCACCGGCACTAGTGGGCAATACCATCGTGTGGAAGCCATCGCCGATGGCTGTCTACGCCAATTATCTGACCCATAAGATATTGTTGGAGGCTGGCGTTCCACCAGGTGTCATTCAATTTGTCCCCGGTCCTGCGGAAGAAGTTGTCGGCCAGGCTATCGCGAATCCGAACTTTGCGGCCTTGCATTTCACCGGCAGCACGTTCATCTTCAAGAAGCTCTGGAAGGACATTGCGGCCAACTTGGACAAATATAAGGGTTATCCCCGCATCGTCGGCGAGACAGGTGAGATGAGGCAGATGCGTTCATATCGGTCCGACCAAACATCTGCTCACCGGGATGTATTGCACAGGTGGCAAGAACTTCCATCTTGTCCACTCCTCTGCCGAAATCAGAAACGCCGTGTTGCAGAGCATTCGAGGCGCCTTCGAGTACCAGGGTAAGTTCAATGTATCTCGCTGCAACAATCACATATGATTCGCAACTGTCTATCTGTATAGGTCAGAAGTGCTCAGCGCTGTCTCGTCTCTACGTCGCTTCCTCCGTTTGGAAGGGCGGCTTCAAGGTGCAACTGCTCGAGGAAGTGGCAACACTAAAGGTTGGCCCTCCTACCGATCTCACCAACTTCATCGGGCCGGTTATGTGCGTATCACTGATCGCTGCGGAAAGACCGGTGGGATTGATTGACGGTTCATGGGTCCAGTGGGCGCTCGGCATTCCAGAAGGTGACGGGTTATATTCAGAAGGCTAAGGACGCAGGCGGTGAAGTATTGATTGGCGGCTCCTGTGAGTGATGCAACCTCAGCGCACGTCCGAGCCTGAAGTGCTGACTACGAAACGTACCTTGACAGGGGATGATTCAGAGGGATTCTATGTTCAGCCCACCGTCATCCTCACCACTGATCCCCACTCCGTCACGATGGAGGAAGAGATCTTCGGGCCGGTCTTGACCGTATGTTGATGCCAGTCATGTCTCGGATGTATCGTTGATAACTTTCGTTGGGCAGATCTACGTATACGAAGACGACGACTTCGAGAAGACCCTCGAGTTGATCGATACGACATCGCCTTACGCCCTGACGGGAGCTATGTGAGTGTGTCATCTATCCTACAACCCAGACACTGAGTCGTGCCTTAGCTTCGCGCAGGACCGCAAGGCTCTGCTCAAGGCTACCAATAGACTGCGCAACGCCTCCGGAAACACGTACTACAACGACAAGTGTACGGGTGCTGTCGTCGGGCAGCAGCCGTTCGGAGGAGCGCGCGCGAGTGGTACGAATGACAAGGCCGGGAGCATGTCAATCTTCTACCGCTTCGTCTCGGCGAGGAGCATCAAGGAAAACTTTGTCGGCCTTGAGAACTACATCTACCCCTCAAACCTGGTGTAACGCTCCGTTGGCGTAGGGCGGCGTCCTCCGGCTGATTTGAGTTGGTATCGAATGTAACAGACGAGAAGTACAAGACAGACGTTGTAACAAACCAAAACTTCTGTATCAATCAGGCCACAGTCACAATCATAATGTGTTACTAGCAAAGATGACGCTTCTGCTCGTGAAGAAGCTTGTCCGATATGTCCCTTCAAATTACCTACCGGTCGGAAGCCTTCATCAACAGACTGCGGTGTATAGAGGATGTGCCACCAATGATAAATCAGCCACAACACACTGTGACTGATACTACTGATTAACACCCTCACCTCCATCCTGCATGATCTCAACTCGACCGCTCTCGCTTCCTGATTTAAGTTTGTCGACAACTCGTACAGCCGCACGCAGAGCCGCGCAACTCCGTTACGTATCTGGTACCACGGTCCGACGTGATGGAGTTGACCATCGTGCGAGCAACAAGCTGCTCGAGGACGCTGCACGGGAGGAGGCTGAGGCAACAAGGACGCCTGCTCGTCCCAGCAGCGCGCAACTTCTAGAGGACCAGAACCAGAACTGGACAGGAGATGAGTCCGTACAGGATGCTGTCCTCCGCATGCTGGTGGACAAGTACAAGCCCCTGCGTAGTGGGCCGGTTCGGTCTGCGGACGAGAAGCTGAAGGCCGCACCACCCAAAGTCTCTACACCAGAGTTGGGGCATGAGGCCGACCCACTCAGTGAAGGGCCCTATCCCCTTGACGGCTCTCTAGCATCAGACCGCGCAGTGCCCTCGACTCCGCGCAAGTATGTCCCCGGCGAACCTATCCTGCCCGGCATTGAAGGTCATCAACCTTGGCATACCACGTTCAAGGTCCCCTCGCATGTTACTTCAAACGTTCACTATGGCCATATCCCTCGTCAGTCGTCTAAGAGGGCCGAACCGCCTCCCGTTGATGACAAGGAGAGGAGAAAGCAGAAGGAAATCCGACGGCGAACAGAGCATGCCGGACGGCTTTCGAGGGCGCGTGAATCTACCCTTGACTATCGTCTCGGGATTAGAGGTGGCCCCAGTGGGCACAGGCACAATCCCTCATCATTGAAGGGATGGGCCAATCTCGTCGAGGATAGGATACAGGTGCGTAGCGTCCAACGGCAGGCTTCGTTCTTGCTCATGTAATACCTAGCGAGCCCGCGATCGAGGCTTCTTCAATAACGTTCAGGGCAGAGGCCAACCCCTGGTTTCGACTACTCAGGACAGAAATCCATTCATCGGACGGGAAGAGTTCCTGATGAACCGTATCGTCCAGCGTCAGGGCGCGGCTCCGCCCTGGGTAGAGATACAAGGAGGTGTGTCTGTACTAAAGCGTGTTCGTCTTTTCGTTGGGTTTTTTTCTAATGCTGTCATTGCAGAGCTTGAGAATGCAATAGCAAACTTTCGAGATATCATCAAACAGTCGTGGACGAGACGAGCGATACGACTGTTGACGGCGGCCCAGCCTGCATCGCAGCTACCCCGGCTTACGCTCGCTGAGATCAGTGCTCTGCGAGATGCGGAATGGGAAGCACGGGAATGGGCGTTTCACGACCATGCGTTGGACGAAGTGAACGCAGTTGTCAGGAAGTACAACGGGGTAGCGCCTTACGCGGTACGCCGAGCGTACTACATGCGCGACACGGAGTTGGAGAAGGCATACCGTGATGCCGCTGAAGACATCCTGCGAGGACTAGCGGAGAGGGCTGCAAGTGCCTCCAATCGGAATGGACACGTTGATGCTAGCTTCGATGACAATGACACGCCGGCGGTGTCTACTTCCGTCGCACCTCTCGCTCCGTTAACTTTCCGCCAGATGCTCACAGATCTGTGGACCACACTGCGCGGGAGGTGAGTGTTGTGGGCCGTATCCTTGAGGTGTTCGCACCTTAGTCTAGAGACCCCGCTGTACAGCATTTATGTTTGCTTCCGTTGTAGCGATAATTAGAGGATCCGCAGGTTACTGTAGACGTATAGATTGTGATACACGCAGCTGACTTGCACATCACTGGGAGCTTCTGTGTGTCAGTGCCATGCGCAAGCCGCGTGGAGGCACTGAGGGAGCGATGTACTCGAGTCTCGGGCTCTTACACTCTCTGCTTCCATCTCCCATGCTGTTCAACCCTTACCTGACTCTGGCCGCCTGTTCGCCTTGATGCCTTGTGGACATGGTGCGCACTCTGACGCGGGTGCGTCACCTGGGGTAGCGACGCCGCGATGATAGGTCAGCGGCGTGCCTTATGCGATGCCCAACGGACGCAAAACAATGTCTATTTGGCTACCACATACAAGGCGGGGGACAATAGGCAAACTTGTTTGTGCTCCGTTCGGGAAAACATGATTTGTGCAAGCGATACACCGGAAAAAGGAAATGAGGCCCTCGGCCTGATATCTGCTCTTCGCAGAATTCAGGGCGGCGATTGGCGGAGGGCCTCATGGCTGCCTCGCGCCGTCCATGGAATGCTCCCACCGGCAATGTCCTCATCTAATCTATAAAAGCTCCATTTTCGCGCAATTTCTCCCCCATCGCCGCCTCTCTCTCCGACGCCTTCGACAGCCTCCGCCTCGTCGTGCTCCATCCTCCGTAAGTACTCTCTTCAAGATGTCTTCCGACGAGATTGTCGTAAGTCTGCCCTCGTGCTCGTGGCTGTTGTGTCATTGAGCTGAACGTGCTCTGTGTCCACAGCCAGGCGACATTGTCGCTGTCAACCATGCTGGTATCAGGAGAGAGGGCCTAGTTGTTGGCAGCGCCATCGACTACGCGGTCAGTCTTCATACTCCTTTGGCATGGCCTTTGCACTGATCCTCCACATCATAGGGTCGCCAAATGATTGAAGTACAGCTCGATCCCACCGAGCCTACCTTCCAGGCCTGGTGGGTACCATACAAGCCTTGCCCGTGAGCCTATCCTGATTCTTGCGCTCAGGTATCCTACCGTCACACGCGTCAAGCGCACCATCTCCTACACACGCCCAACACTCCCTCAGAGGCGTAGCGTCGAGCGATACATCTACTGGTGATTTCCCACCTCCCACCCACCCGCGGAGGTTGGGCTTCACAGCTACACATCCTACCTTTTTTCTGCACTGCGCCTTAGCTGCATGACTGCGGCCGCTTGACCGCTGTGCTGGTCGTTTCTTCTTTGAATGAATGACGCACGACCACCGCTGGCGCACAAGATGTTGGATGCTCTGTATGTATCTATACGTGTCACATTGGATTGGACAGATGGATTCGCTGCTCGCCGCACCCTATTATATATCGGAGGTCATGATGGATACACAGCCATGTACTTGAAGCTTGCGCCAATGGCTACTATCATTATATTCCTAGTGGGAACGAACGTCCGGCTGAGTGGTGATTGATAGTACAAGACAGAACGCGAGAATCATGCATATGCAACTGAGCGGATCGAGCGATATATAGGCGCGAGCGACAGGTGTGAGTTGGGGCTAGTGATACAGGATTACGATGCGGTAGGTTATGTTATGCGCGAAGGTCGACTGCTATGGGTGGCAAGGGCTGGGGCTCCGTCGGGAACGAGACGGACTGTGATGCTGCTTGCGCGCGGTGGTGAGCCGCCGGTCTAGAAGAGGTGGACGAGGTCGGATATGCGGTCTGCTCGAGTGGTGATAGAGGGCGCACCCGGGCTGCCCGCTCCGCCCCCAATGTCACACCGCCATTGACGTGCGGGCCCGAAGGCGCGTTGACCTTGCTTGAAGACACGGTGTGACCATTCGGCAATGCTGTTGAGCTTGACGCTAGTGACTGTGTCCCGGGACGTGGAACAGGATCGCGGTCAGGAGGGGACATGGATGAGCTCCTTGACGACGGCTGTGCCGATACCCTGTGAATGACCCTAGGACCACTGACTTTGGTTGGAATTGGCTTGACGATCTGAACATCCTGCGTCGCACTGCCATTGACCAAAGAGGCGTACGAGCCATTCACATGCACGCCCTCCGGTCGAACGGTCTCCTCCGAGCTCCGCGGCGAGGTCGACATGTAGATGCTCTGCCGGGGCATCACCACCCGCTCGTAGAAGATCATGAATGCGCCCACGCTTTCCTGCATCACGGCCTCGAGGCTACACTCCCATACGGTGTTGTCGCTGCAGCGCAACCAGCCGCGCCGTGGCCTGGGTGGCTCCGCGTCATCGTCTCGCACAGGGCCGATCCGTTCACATTGCTCGCAGTCACATCCGAGCGGACAGGCTAGCTTGGGCGGATCGAATCGACGAGGGCCTGCAGAAGGCGGTCGAGGTTTCCGCCGATAGCATATATAGTGGCCGAATGAGTGCTGCCCATGGTGGCAGACAACGGCGGATAGGCGGTAGAGTACACGCGGGGTAGCATACACCGCAGGGGTGGGCGTGGTGCTACGAGGAATTGAAGGAGGCGGAGTGGAGATGGGAACAGAGGGGCTGGTCGATAGTTGGCCGGACGTCGTGTAGGGTGTCAAGTCGAGTATCTCGGGGAAAATCACCCGACATGTGTTCTTGGAGGCGTAGTGGCCAAAATGCACCGACCGGTTTAGATGAAGTGCAAGCACGCGAGGTGGCTGCCATACTAACACGTCAAACATGGCTTGACGTATTGTAGACATAGTACGCACCCGAGCGATCATTGCTTGCTTCGTGGAAGCCCTGCTGAATACTTTCTCCATCCTTACACCCTTGATGTCCTCCTCGATCCGGCCATCATCCAGCGCTACCTTCACGCGAGCAGCCAGCTTCCTTGCCTCACGTGCGCGTTTCTTCTTCGACGCGGATGGGTCCTGATCCCCGTGCGCAAGCTCGGTGAGCTTCTCGGCCTCGGCCTCCAGGCGGCGGTAGGTCGCGAGCATCGAGCACTTCCGGCAGATGCAATCTGTGAGAACCTCCAACCGAGTGTAGTCGGCCAAGCAGTCTTCCAGCCGACACTGTGCCTAATGAGATCATCAGACGGCACGCACCAACGAATGTCACGGACTAACACATACCGCTCGAGGCAGGTTCAGTTGCCAGTTGTCAAACGCGAAGTGCATGACGGCTTCCGTGTATCCACACTCCATACAGCTGCGTCGGTTGGCAGTCAAGCCATCGAACACGCTCGATCCGAGGGTACTGTTTGCGGGGCCTTGTGCCTCGGCGAGCGCACCCAGACCACGATCCCGATGCCCTTCCTTCTCTACCGCAGCGGCTTCGTTTTTGATGCATTCGCTGAGAAGCTGGAAGAGTTCTTGTGCATCTTGGTGCTCGCGTGAAGAGAAGAGGGTATTGTGCTTAGACGGGGAGTTCCTTGACAGTGCATCGATGATATCAACAGGCCGGTACGCTTGTGGACCGTAGGTGGGCAGGTTGAGGGCTACGCAATTTGCTAAGCAAGACACAGTACCAATGGCAATCGCACACATACCTAACAGCAGATTTCGCAGTGCATCTATGACTGGAGTTGGTACATCCAACGCCTCAGCCTTTGCATGGGTTTGGTGCACCTGGGGCTGCAGATAACAAAGAGACGCCATTGCCTGGGTGGCTGAAAGTGAACAACAGAACAGCAGCTTCATGGGTAACGCGCGTACCTGCAAGGTCGCATTCATGAAACAGTACGTGCCAGAGATATTCACAAGTCCCGGGTAGTAGTCTCCGGTAAGCTCCCCCTTGCGCGATGGTTCTATCGCAAGGCTTCGTTGAGTTGCGTGGTGCTGAGGCAGAGAGTCCAACTCACCAAGCTGGAATTCCTTCACCTGCTCCGCCCTGGTGCGTATGAGTTTCTTCCTTGACTTGCGTTTCTCATGAGCCACATTCGACCCAGTTGCATTGTCGAACCAGTTCCATGGTAGTGCAGCTGAGAACGCCCCGAATACCATGTAAGTGGTTGATAGTATCGAGCCTTTGCGAGAATTGAGAGTGAAGACCAGCAGTGGGATTAGTAAGACGACAAAGAGTGGAAATAGCTGTTGGAAGGTTGGGCTGGACACAAGTCGGAGGAGGAGGAAGCGGAAGTCTTCCAGGGGCTGCATATGCGCAAGATCCTTATGCCTTGCGCGGCGACATGAGCGAGTTGGTAAACGAGTGCACTCCCCGGCTTACAGCGATCCAGTGCCCGTCCTCGCTTGGACGGAATGTATATTTGCTTACTCACACAATGCATATGGCTACCTGGCGCAATGGTAGCGCGTTTGGCTTCGATCGCCGACGGCACCAAAAGGTTGCAGGTTCGAGTCCTGCGGTGGTCATTCCATTTTTCTCCGCGCCATATACAGTCATAGACGCCCCAGTGTCACACCCAAAAGTTCTTTCGCCTGTCACAAGAGTTTCGGAGCACCCACAGCACCCATACTGAACCAAAACATTCTTTAGTATACAGAGTACCTACAGAAACAATCTGAGGCTGATCCCATTGCACAATGCATCATATTGGGAGATCATAGACATGGGGGGTACGTTGGCCAATGACTCGGCTACTCAGTGTAACAGGTAACATATAAAGGACTAGACTGGAGGCAGATCACCCTTTCTCTGCTATGTTTTCTATCCTAGTTGAAAATTAGTTAAACAGCACTGATTCCAGAAAGATGTGGAGCACAGGGGGATCCCATTAGGTAGCAATCGTAGTCGTAGTCGTAGTGCTCGTCGCCTTTCGATCGGGACAAGCGCCCATAGTCTCGCGCCACAGCTGTCACATTCCTACACCGAAACACGCATAGAACGGCGAGTTCACCACCGTTTGACCTTAATGAGTGCTCTACTAAATCTATGTATAGCTGCTCATATAAAAGAAGTCAGTTTGGATGTCTCCCTTGACTCATTGGCACTCAGGAAATTGCCCAATATTTCTTAGGGTCTGTGACACAGTATTTTCACCACATTTATTTCTCCACATGTACTCACTTTATCCCTGCGCTACTGGTCTTGAAAGAATCTCTATCCATTCTTGAATCTAAAAACAATCTGGGGCAACTCGGATAGGAGGGGCGAGCGTGAACAGCATAGTGTTACACTGGGTGATGGTGTTACAGTGACCCGTGTAGGCGTACACGTGACCGTTCCCTCGAAGAACGCGTCGCGTCGCGAGCTAGATTGATCGACGACCGTGAACCTGTGAACCCAACCACCACCACCGCCATCACCCTCCGCCACACTATCAGCAACGCATGCTATTGTTTTCTTGGGAACAACTCAGCTAGCTGTCGTCCATGGCCACTGCCACTTTCTTGTCCCAGCACTCCTCCAACCCGTTGGAGGTCCCGTCGTCTGATGCTCGTAACAAGGCCTATAGGCGCGAGCTTGTGCGGACCACAAGGCGGCAGAAGGACGAACTTGGCTATATCCCCTCGTCTGAAGGCCCGTTTACTGGTGCCGATACTCCGGACCTGGAAGAATACCATTCACATCTCGCCCAGCTATACCCGAACGCGAGGCTACCCTTTGCTGAAGCGAAGCCCAGAGTGTCTCCCGAACAATCGGCGTTCAGGGACATGTACAGCGAGGACGACTTAATTGTTCTTCCTGCAGATGATCCCGATGACCAACAGGAGGAAGAGGAGAGCGAAAGTGACGAAGACGACGCAGACGAACTTGAGGTGCTTGAGCCGGGGGACGACCTCGAGGATGGGCTCGGAGACGAGGACGCGGAGGGCGAGATCGACGATGACCTAGATGACGAGCCGGAAGGCCACCTAGATACAGACGAGGAGCTCACCCTCTACCTCAAACCACGAGAGGAACGGGAAGAGATAGAGGAGGAAATCGCCGACCTTGAGGCTACTGTCCCACAACTTACTCCAGACTACAAGATTGTCGACCGACTGGGCACCGGCACGTTCTCCTCCGTTTACAAGGCCATTGATCTGGAGTATCATGACAGGTGGGATAACACACCATGGCAGGGCTACCATCCGTCCTCGTCGTCCGCATCCTACATGTCGGAACATCGGCCCTCGGGAGGCAAGGTCTTCGTTGCCGTCAAGCGCATATATGTCACCAGTGGGCCCGAGAGGATACGCAACGAGATCTCTATTATGGAGGACTGCCGGGGTTGTCGTCACGTCTCGCAGCTGATCACCGCGTTTCGACAACATGACCAGGTCGTCGCGATCATGCCCTACCACCGGAATATCGACTTTAGAGTGAGTATGCTTCGGGCTATTGAGATGGACGGCAGTACGTCTGATCATGATCTTTCATCCTGCTAGGAATACTATCGCGCGCTGCCTATGGAGGGCATCAAATCGTATTTTCGATGCATGTTCCGAGCATTGCGCGACGTTCACGCGCGAGGAGTCATCCATCGTGACGTGAAACCGGCAAACTTCCTCTTCGACCCTCGTACCGGCATCGGCACTCTTTGCGATTTCGGGCTTGCCTGTGTGAGTGGCTCCATCCGTCATTGTACTTTGGCACACAGGTTCAGCGAGAACACTCTGGACTGCTGGTGCTGACAGTTGGTCCTCAATAGCGAGTGGAACGCGGACCCACGCTTGGTGCCTGTCTCCATACTGCAGCGACGCGTGACTACCCACATGGCCGAGTTCGGCCCCGCGGGGACTTCGACGTGGACCATGTCAAGCGCATGCAGAAGGAGGGTCGCGTAAGGAGCTCTCTGCCCTCGGAACGCGTTGGGTATCCAGAGAAGGATACAAGGTATGTTATTGGTCGTGTTCAAGCAATTGATACTAATGCTGTCTTTCTCTCAAGGCCGCCGTCCAAGGCGAACCGAGCTGGTACGAGAGGCTTCCGCGCGCCGGAGGTGCTCCTCAAGTGTGGCGAGCAAACAGGAGGTCAGCCTTCGCTGTGCTTCTGGCCTACCTGAGCTCACGCTTCCTTACCATGCGGCTTACTATCCGGACGTCCCTTCGCACAGCCATCGATGTCTGGTCAGCGGGGATGATCCTGCTCTTCTTCCTCACAAGGAAGTTTCCGCTATTCCACTCAAGCGATGACATGGAGGCTCTCATGGAGGTCGCCACCATCATCGGGAAGAAGCGGATGGAGAAGACCGCCACGCTACACAGTAAGGCACCTTCCCGACTCCCGAGGCGCAGATGAACTGACGCCGTTCCTAGGCCGCGTCTTCCAGACGAACGTCCCCACAGTGACGGCTGAGGGCATCACTTGGCGTGAGTTCGTCGAGCGGCAGAACCCCGACATCCGGACGCCCCCGGAGCCGGATCCGCGTTTCTACCCTCACGCCAGCTCCTCCCGAAGCCACGCAGGCCCTCCACCCTCATCTTCGTCGCCCTCGCGGTACTCTCCTTCGCGATCATCGCCTCCTCCACAGCTAGCGACCGTCGACGCAGAGGCATACGCTGCTGACGTCGATAAGGCTCTCGACTTCGTGGAGCGGGTCATGCATCCGGAATCAACACAGCGCATGAACCCAAGACAAGCCCTCGCACATCCCTTCCTGCATGACCCTGACGAACCCGACGACGACGAGTTCTTTCCACATCCGTTCGGAGAAGGGGTCTGCGGTGCTCTACACTTCTATGATGACGAGATGGATGAGTTTTGTGTTCGTGTTCGGCTCCCTGGAAAGGACCAGTTGGTAGTGAAGAGGATCCTAGCCGGCGAAGGTACAGCGATAGGACGTCAGCCTTGTGAGTTTCACAGAGAGGAGGACGGATATATATTCTCTCCATAGTATTGTAGCATAATAGTATACCTGCGCACGCTCGATGCCGCGTGCAAGTCTGCGGCCTCTTAGATCCAGGATGCGATGGAGCATCAGGGTCTTATGCAAGCATATAGCTTACCTACGGCTCACACCTCCGTATCATGCTCGTATAACCGACTCGAATGCACGTTAGACGCAAGACTCGTAACAAAAACAATGAAACTGTCCGAGGAATTTGAAGACAAATCGTACCAAAACATTAACATGACCACCGCAGGACTCGAACCTGCAACCTTTTGGTAACGTCGGCGATCGAAGCCAAACGCGCTACCATTGCGCCAGGTAGCCATATCAGTGTCAGGTCAAGACCGCCAATCGTACATCCCGCCATGCTTGACTTTGACCTCTCGCTCTGCCTCATACTGTAATAATGCGGAATTTGATCGACTCCCGGCTGCTACTGGCATGTTCATCGCGAAGCCTTTCCAGGCTCAGGCCCCATCGGTGTTATGAAGACGCAAGAGCAGAAATCAGAACGAGGTGGCCGGCAGGCTTCGTCCGAGTCGTCCCGAAAACGACCCGGGCCGCCCAGGCGTACTTAGGTCGCACTTACACTGATTGAACGCCGAAACGAACACGAAGATACGAATGTGCACAATATGTCAACCGTAAACCGCATGCAATCATGAGGTTCCCGAGAGCGCGGCTCATCCCAGGGCACGAGCCAGTGGTTGTAGAAAGTTTGGTCCTCATAATCCTCAGCATGGTGGGATACCACTCATATATCGATACTGTGCTTCCGACTCCTTGCCCTCGATTGGTAAACCTCGCGCTCTCTTTTTGTGGATTGCTGCGCCTGGAGGTGGCAATCGATCAATCGCCTCTAGGGTACCCGCTGTGTCTAGTGTCGACGTCGGTACTCGGCTGGTAGACGTTAGCGAGTTTATCACGCTTCTTACCGAGGCCGGCTTTAAGTAACATGAGCTTGAGGCGTGTCGACATGATTTCACCCCGGTCCCGTCCGAGGCATCCTTGTTAGCGGTAGTGAATACCTGAGCTTCCGGTCTCAGAGCTCACCGCAGATCTGGACACGCGCCCCGTACTGTTGGCAATTCCCTGCTATTATGGTCTATGGGAATGTAGGAGAAGCAGCGTCGGAACGACAGAACGTGCGGGTTTCAGCCACCCTTTCGTGCTGCCCATGAAGCTCCAGGTGTGAATGCGGGCAGGAATATGATGCTACCACACTGTCGTCGTACCTGATATGCCGGCAGACATGCCAGAAGGGGCGTCATTTCAGAGATCCTTTTGCGCCATCGCAAATGCCCTGGCTGTGGTGTGAAACTGCACCGGTGAAGGTTGCTTTCCATCTGATTGCGCGTAGCTCGCCTGAGCTATACACTTTCCCCATTGCCTGAGGCTTTGAAGCACATTGAGCCTACACAGTATACGAGTGGTCGGAACCGACGCTACCACTTACCCTGTTCAGGCTGTTGATTGTGTCTTGAACAAACCTTGGGTTGGACGAGGATTGACTTGATAGCGCAAGCTATGCAGCGCCGCGTGATTACCGAAGCTGCCAATGGACTTTCTTCTGTGCCGCAATGTGGGAAGCCATCGTGAGTCGCCACCCGCACCTCTCATACTGGCTCTCACCGGGAAAAGCAAAGCACCCGTACCAAACTCGACTCGCCCCTGCGATATGGGGACACAGCCCTTCTTCCCAGCCCCCGTGCGAGCGTGAATAATCACTAGATACCCCGCGCCACCCCATTTGACACGAATACAGCCTGACTTGGCGGGCTATGAGGGTATAAGAACCAGCTTCTTCTCTCCCAGCTGCGGCTTGGTTAACCTCCCGCACACCGCACCTTCCTCGTCCACGCGCTGTCGCCCATCCCTCGTCCTTAGTGCGGATACACAACAGCAATAATGTCTGACACGGAGAAGTCGGGAAAGTCGGAGAACGTCACTGTGCTCACCAGGACTGAAAGCAGGGGCAACATTAACTACTTCGGCGAGCCTTTGGAACCCGCTCCACCACGCTCAGTAGGAGCCGGCCAGCCGGCTACGCCATTCCTGCGTGAATATGGCAACCCGGTATGTCCCCACGATGTCCACTGCGGGCTGTACTGCTTCTGAACGTAAATGTCCGCCAGACGCCACTCGGGATGTTGGCCTACGGGACGGTCTTCTTGTGCTCGTCTCTGTTGACTCTCGGTGCTGGTGGAGTGACAACGCCAAACCTTGTCTTGCTCTTCGCGACGTTGTAAGTGAATTCGCAATGCATGGCTTCCTCTAGAACTGGTTGTGATAGAGTTCAATAGCTACGGCGGTATCTCGCAGACGTTGGTTGGTATGTGGGAGTTCTACCTCGGGTAAGGGGATATCAGTCTTCGTGCGTCACCACCCCGCTGACAGACGATCGCAGACACACCTTCGCGGCGTAAGTAGCTGTGCTATTTCGCAGGATGCTGCCGTTCAATTGACACCCGTGTCAGAACTGTCTTCGCAACATATGGAGGCTTCAATTTCAGCTACGGCGCTCTCTACCTGCCGCAGATAGGGATCGCGTAAGTAAAGCAGGGCGGTGCAGAGACAACCATGCTGATTGGGATTGTAGGGCGGCCTATTCGGTCGACGGTGTACCCACGGAGGAGTTCACGCACGCGATTGGGATCTACCTGGCTATCTGGTGGTAAGTACAACATAATTAGACACAAACTTTCATTACTGATGGTGATCTTCAATAGTCTGATCACGGGCGTATTCTTGTACGTACCTTCGAGCAATACCCATGAAAAACCCTCTCACTGACACTGACACCTAGGATTGGCGCTTTGCGCACGACAGCACCGATCGTCTGGACGCTTGGAATGACGGTCATCTCACTCGCCTGTTTATCATCTAACTGCTTCCACCGTGAGTTATCATCTCATCAGAACCGTGCCAGTTCTGACCATATGTACAGCCAACCCGCACGTCAACATTGCGGGTGGTGCATTCGGTCTTGCAGCCACTGCGGGAGCGTACTATGGTGCCCTATCGGGCTTCTACTCACGAGCGTCGACGTTCGAGCAGATCCGTCTGCCACCAGTCGTCCTCGCGTACTCCGACCCGCAGGACGCATAAGCTGGCCTGTCGTAGACCAGAGAGCATACCACATAGAGTTTGACCATTCCTGTCCTTACCCGCTCTGCCCAGTCCACGGCGTTCATGTCAGCTTCGGGTCGAAGTACAAACTAGCAGACTCATACCACAGCCTCGAGACGGTGCGAGTTCTCGGAACGCCGCGCTTGCTCCGTTCTGATGTCATACAATCACGTCTTCATGTCTTCCGCAATGCATACCTTCTCTATATCGATACCAGATGTAGGGGACTGCACAAGGACTGAATGGTGGTTATCCGAATCGAGGGCACACACGTTGAGCGTGTCCAAATTCGCATGGCACCCGCGCGCAGGACTGTCCTGCACAAGGATTAGAGCGCGAAAGAGTGCCCACCTTCGTAGATCATGGCATTCCTCCGAGTAATGCCCCTTCTGCGCGTGTGCAGCGTTCCGAGGCCACACACGATCGACGTGCCTGTTCCATGTTCCCATGCCAGTGCCCGGCGTCGATTAGTCAAACTCAGACCGCTCGCAACACCCAAAGTGAACGGGACTCACCAGAACGATCGTGCACGCCTCCCCAAAGACAAGACGGCGAGACATAACACGCGTACGCCCGCGCCCTGACGACCACAACATGTCAGTCGTGTTCTCACGGCACCCGCAGGCTCTCCTATATGTAAACGCAATCATGATGGACAGTTGCCCGAATGATCACATCAGAGGTCACCCTACTGTGCAGGGCGATACAACTCCAACTCTCTCCTTGAACCAGTTTCTCGACTTCTCGACAGACATACCCAAAGGTTGAAGAGCAGCCAGACGCACGCACCGACACGATGGCTCTTAACTATGCGATGCTGAGCCCCGCGCGGGCCCCCATTCCGCTCCCGAACGAGCTTACGATCAAGGAGGTGAACAGTGGCGTCGAGCTCTCGCTCGTCGTCCCGGACGCGCCACCGACGGGGGCGGCCAGCGCAGGAGGGTCAGGCGGCGCGAAGAAGATGAAGGACACGGGCAAGCTGTGGCTTACGGACCAGCGGGTGCGTGCACGCCATTCGTGCTTTCGCTTACCGTCGCCACAGCGATACTGACTCCGAGCTTTCGCCCTCCTCATCACCATCCATCCATCCTGCTTCTACACCGAACGCTCGCGCTCTCCGATCCGGATTTAGCTCATCTTCGTCGCGGACAATGGAAGCAAGTCCGGACTCGAGTCCCTCTCGGTCCCGCTGCTATCCCTCCTCTCGACCAAGTTCGAGCAGCCATTCCTCGGGTCCAATTTCTATTCCATGGATATAAAGCCATCGCCAGAAGGGCGGTTGACCGAGGGTACGAAGGCGGAGTTGCGTTTCAAGGACAAGGGCCTGTTTGAGTTTGTAAGCGCGCTCGAGAAGACGCGTGAGCGGGCTGTCTACATGAAGAGACAGACAGCAGAGGAAGACGAGCTACGTGCGTATCTGTTTACTACTTGCCGATGCTATGACTGATCATCGCTTCCGTCAGCTACCTACACCCCGGCGGAAGCAGGCTCCTCATCCTACGCCTCCAGAATACCGGATGACGCGCCGCCTGGCTACGACGACTACTAGATAGAAGTGCCTCCGCGATCGTGACTCCTCAGACACATCGCTATAAACGGTTCGGAGGGATGTAACACCATACGTACGAGGACTCTTATCTGTTGTATAATACACGATACATTTGACGATCAAGCTACATCGTGCTCTCGAGACGATGACGCTCCGTGTCATTCTGGCCTGTTGAACGCAGCTTACCTAGCACCGCCTCCGCGATGCCCTCAAGCACGTCGTCCGTGGCGGCAGTCACCCCGAGGATTCCACCGGTGTGTTGGATTGTCCTTGTTGCGGCGGGGTGCAACTCCCCCGAAGCCGTCCTCGTCGCATCCTCCACCAAGAGACACCCGTAACCGCGGTTGATTCCCTCCCGCATGGTCGAATGCACCCACACGTCCGTATTCACCCCGATCATGACCGGCATCTGTACCACTTCACCGTCAGTAGCAGCTCGAAATCCGCGTACGCGAATGCACTTCGCCCGGGGTTGTCGATGATCGGTTTACGCAACAGAGGGCACAGTTTCGATACGATGTCAGATCCTCATTCGCTCCGGAGGAGTATTTTACCTAAGGGGGCCTTTGTCCCTAATCCCCAGACTGAACGGGTTGTTGCGTGAGTGGAACAGCTCGCACAGGGAGAGGGTGGATAGGTCGGGGCGGTGCCCGTTCTTCGACGGGGTAGCCGTGCTGGCGTAACGCCCCGAGCAGCCACGCGATGTTAGCTGCGTGGGCGCCCTCGACAAAGTACCCCGGGCACACGTTTCCTGAGCACTCCAAAAAAGTTACCCTCTTCCGAACAGACTGCGGTGTACCAGCTTCAGCATCTGGCGATCAAAGCAGGCGAAACGGAATGTCTGACAATCGTTCTGCACATCGATGACTACGAGGGCCATGGTTCTCGGTGAGGGCTCCCCATCAAGAGGCCAGTAGTATGGCCGCGCTCTGCGGGAGAGTCTTAGGCCATGGGTGTAAGTAGGTTAAATCGTAAGTGAACGTAGTATAGAGAGTCTCTGGGCGTTGCCACCGTGACCGCTGGCGTTCGGATGCGACATAGTGCTACGGTGGGTTGATGATGTTCTAAGGCTA